>JALBCR010000922.1:350000-352620 GCA_030710515.1 Abscondita cerata | reverse complement strand
GAAAGCCATCGCACTTCTGCATAATAAGGTAAACCAGTGCCCTCACTTTCTAAATCACGTAAAACGCACAAAACTGTCGCTGATTCAAGCCACGTGACCTTATGAAGTTTATCATTTTTCACTGACTTTAAAACGCTTTCCAACTTGATCACTTTTGAGCATAAAACTTCTTGGTGGATTATGCAATGAACATGATGAAAATCTGGTTTGTCACTGCCCGTTTCTCTGATATTTGTTTGTAATATTTTAATGAAGCCATTATTTACTCCAGTCATTGAAGGAGCTCCATCTGTTGCAACGGAATACAGTTTTGACAAATCTAAATTGTACTTTTGCAGAAGTCCATAAACAGCATTGAAAATATCCTCCCCAGTTGTTGTATCATGCAATGGTACTAATTCCATCAATTCTTCATAAACGTTGATATCTCTATCAACAGCACGAAGAAAAAACAGCGAGTTGCGCCACACCACACACTCTGTACTTTCGTCACAGGCAATAGAAATGCAATGAAAGAGTCTGATTTTGTTTTTATCTGTTCGCTTATATTGGCAGCCAACTCGGTAACTCTAATTCCCACTTTTCTTGAAAGATACGATGCTCATCTCCAAGTTTCCTCTTACTTCCACTTGGTTTTAAAACAGACATGTTAAAAACTTTACCCGAAATAAATAACAATAAGTACTGTTACGTGTTGTAACAATAAGTACGCAACTAAACTCGCAATTCTATCGCAACTGACTCATAACTGACTGAACAACTGAACTGAATCGAGCGGTATTGGCTTATATACGGATTGTGATTTCTCGACAGTTCTTTCCAGAATGTTCAGGTAGCGTCATCTGTGTTCTCGCGCGATAGAACTTTCCGGAACAAGCCAGGCTTTTAGGTTGAGCGCGCATCTTAGTTCATCATCACAGTATTTTCGGTTTTTAACAGGCTCGCGGGCCGCATTACATGGCTGTTTTGAAAATTGATTCGGGGCCGCAGGAAAATGCTCAGTGGGCCGCATGTTTGACATGGCTGGTCTACAGTAACATGAAAACCAAAGTTTGGGCGTTGGCTTTCATGTTACTGTAAACTTTATTTTAATTCAACCTTCACTTAGAAGGAAAAACATTATATATTTGTCATTGTATGTTTGATTTTTTGTTCAGTTTGCTTTATGTAGCATTTGTTACAGTACTGAAAATATAATGTATGCATTACGCTATCCAGAGTTTTTTTTTTCATGTATACCTACACAAATCCGTGGCGCGAAATCATTTATAGATATCTTCGAAATTCTAGACATCCTCATGTGTGTACACGAAAAATCTACAGTTGGCGACATCTTGGAAAATACGAAATTGGAAAAAACTAATTGTTCTTTGAAATGTTTTCTATTGTGCTTAAACTTGGTTATTTTAAATTATTTCTAATATCAATTATCACTAAACAAAATTTGGCAGATAGTACCTATTTATTGTCTTTTATTTTTGATGATACTATGCCAGTGCCTGTTCATAAAGTCGTTTTTGTAGGTGTTTGCTTAATTTAAACGTAAAAAAGAAAATTGTATTAGAATAAAACCAGAAAATGAGACTAAATAATTAGATCATAAAATTTTACTTGTCAAAAGTAAAACTGATAACGTTCCATAATTTAATTCATTAATGCTTTTGCACAGTTAATTTGTATAAAACTAATTACAAAAATCCTTCTTAAATTCAGGGTTCGTTTTAAATGTAATTACAGTCTTTATACATTTTGGATGTACATAACGAGCGTAAGCAATTAACACCGACAGTAAAGATGCAGATTGATTTTTTTTTAGTAACACTTCAGAAAACCAGTATTTTTTGTAGTAAGTTTATTTATTTATTTATTCGTAGGTTCGCGAGTAGTTTTTAATAAGATACCAGTTATTCTATGCAAATATGACTCAAGACTATTTCTATTCTGCAAATTTTCTTTCAACAACAAAAAAGGTTTAGTTTTTTTATTGGTTATCATATTAAAAAAATTATTCGCACAACATTAGACTAAAATTAATTTATGTTAAAATTAAATATATTTCACGGTTTTAGTTCAAAGGGTCGCACACGAAGCCCAAAATAAAATTAAGTATTAGAAACAACGCGTTCGCATTCATTTTACTTGATGCTCCAAACTTTTATATGACAGGTTTTATTTCTTTCCGAGCATTTAGCTTATGAATGCGAAGCTTAAACGGAAATAGCAAAAAAACAAATTTCTATCTTGTCACATATTTTTAATACAAGCTTTACAGTTTCTTTTGTTTTAAACATGATAGTATCTGAATATTGCAAAAAGTTCTTAGAAGTGACGATAAATCCTAAAACATAATTTGAAAAATTGTTTTATTGTCACTTTATATTTGACAAAGGTATTAAAATAACACATGTATATAATATGTAAAAAGCAAAAGTCTTTATGATTTACAAAACAAATATATTTTTATGTCAAATTCACCTTCTTTCAGATTACCGTGGTTTTGTGAGATATCTAACATTCCATTGGGGGTTTATTAGATTACATTCTATAGCGTGATTAACAACGTTTAAATAAATATTAATTTGAAATTTGAAAATAAGAAGATATTGGGTTGAAGGCCGAA